>JASCZW010004701.1:0-47153 GCA_034211315.2 Aedes japonicus | reverse complement strand
AAACGCTTTTTGGAACGCACGGCAAGCTACTCTCCTGGCACGGGGCAATGTTTGCCTGGGGCTTGCTGTACTCGGGTGACGTTAATAACAGGCCTTATGTGCCATGGAGCAATAGTTGAACCATGACGCACAGTGAAAAGCATAATGGAGACCTCTTCTCAGTTCAACATGAAGTAGTAGGCAAATATCCTTTTTCTTACGACACTGCTCGGCCTGACGGTGCCTCCACTTCCAGACCACTACTTGCTGAAATTGAATCCCTGCATCACAAGTTCACCCATTCATCTTTTTATGAGGTTTTTCAAGAACCTCTCAATTGACGTAACTTTTTAACGAACCAAATCTAAAATAACCCTTTTTCCGGAGAATCAAGGAACTAGGATAAATTAAATTGATGGTATGAGTGAAGTTACGTTCTAGATCATCCAAAAAACGCAAGGCGAATATGCCTCAAAATCAACGAGTGTAACAAATGATCATTTGAAAAAAAAATGGATACGATACATATCCCCGGAGTTCGCATTGAACTAAATCAAACAAAGTTATAAATATAATAGATATTCTAAGTTATCCAATGCTCCCTGGAGTTGTGGTCTTAAGATCTTCATGTGTAACAAGCGATTTGTTGGTTGATTATTAATTCGGTTCATACAGGGTCCAGCAATTGAACTGCCACATTGATTCAACAGTTATTATGACACACACGAAACTGTATTGGACGACCCCTCGTCACTTTGTTTACATTATTTCTTGGCTTTCAGTGGATGTATGTGTTGTGTAATCAAGTGCTATCCGGAAAAATGGATCTCGAAGAGATACGTAGTGTTTGCCTTGTTCCGTGCTGGAAAACGTCAGAAGGACACTGTTCGTGAGCTGTCCGATTGACGTGTGTGTAGAAGTTTTGTACATTGTACAGCCAAAAGATATTTGGAGAGCGGAAGTACCAAAAAACGGTATGGTAGGGGACGTCAACCTACTGTGATGACTCCTGCCATGGTGAAATTCGTCAAGCGGCGCTTTAAGAGAAGTCGTCGACGTAGTGTCACAAAATTGGCGAAGGATCTCAACGTATCGGATCGAAGTCTCTATCGGATCCTGGAACATAAACTTCAGAACCAGCACTAGAAGATCCAAAAGGTTCAAAACCTTTGGGTGAGACAGAAACAAGAACGGGTAAAAAGAGCAAGAGCGCTGCTGAAGAGGGCCGCGGAAGGAAAATTGAACAGCATTGGTGAGGGTTTGCGCGGGAATCACCCGCGATGACCGCTGTTTTTTGTCCCTGAAAGAGTGAAGATAAACCAAAATACATATTGGGAACGAGTTCTACAGAACGTCGTCGAACCATAGGCTCGTCGTCATTTTGGTTCCAGGGATTGGTTTTTTCAACAGGACTCGGCGCCGGCTTACAGAGCGAAGAAAACCCAACTCTGGATTGCGGAACATTTTTCAGGGTTCATTTCGAGCTCGGAATGGCCTGCCCTTAACCATATGTACTTCGCTGTTTGGAGTTTGTTGGAGGCCGAAGTCTCTAAAAAACGTGAAGGTGTGAAAGTCTTGAAGTGACATCTGGCGGCAGCCTGGGATATAATACCACATGATCACCTGCAGGCCGCGTACGATGTGAGTCTTGACCGGCGAATGGTCAAACTCAAGAGCGAACAAGTTGAACTTGACGAGTGAAATTTCAAAAAGTGACTTTTTTTCAAGTGAAGATTAATGACTTTGAAATGAAATAATTTCAATTTGATCAATCCAACAAAAACAAATCGTAAGGTTCTAAAAGAGAAAAGTAAACAATGGCTTCTTCAGTAAGTTTTTCGTGGCACAGAGGCTACCCATGTAAGCCTCCAATTCTATCGGATAGGTGAGCTCATCCTCTTCAAAATGACTGTGGTGAATTGATTAGGCGAGTTATCCATAACGAGAAATTCGCGGAAAAATCCATTGTTTACGTTCGTCAGTTAGGCACTTGTGAAAAATCTTTGTCAAATTTATCTATATGTAACAATGTAGTTTTCCAATTTCCACACCCTGTATTTCTACAGGTACATAGATTTTAATGAAATTATTCAGTGCTCAGTGCTCAGAACTCAGCACTCAGTGCTCAGTGCTCAGAACTCACCACTCAGTGCTCATTGCTAAGCATTCAATGCTCAGTGCACAGCACTCAGCACTCATTGCTCATTTCTCAGTGCTTGATGCTTAGTGCTCAGTGCTCAGCACTCAATGCTCAGTGTTCAGTGCTCAGTGCTCAGCGCTCATTGCTAAGCATTCAGTGCTCAGTGCTCAGTGCTCAGTGCTCAGCCCTCAATGCTCAGTGGTCAGTGGTCAGTGCTCAATATTTGAATGTTGCCTATCTAACAGGCGTGAATGTGTTTTAAATGCAATGAGTATAACAGTTTACGTACTGATGAAATCGTTTTGTTTGATATCGAGCAAATTAATTCTATTTATATTTAATGCGAAGCGAATCTAATACAAAACTTCATGCTTAGGTCATAAAAATTTAACTAAAATGATTCAACTACATTTTCGTATGGCTACAGAGATGAAAGGTTATTTCTATTAGTTATTGCCATGAACTTTATACAAAAAAAAAAATACTATTTACGTTTCAGCGCATTTAAAAGTAGGCTCATGCGTATTCTACTATACCAGTCTCCGCTGATCTTACATTAGGGATCTGCGTGTTGAAATTTGGTCAGCTATGACTGTGTGTGTAAGTTGAAGTTCTCTGCTCTCAAATATTCAGTTCAATTATGAGCTATGATTTTTCTTTGGCGGAAATTTCTGTTCCTAGTAATTATTTGAATGTACTCTTGGAATAACGCTTATTGACTACATAATTCTATGCTGTCATGATTTGGACAGCTGATTGTCCGGTGTATTGTAATGTGTAGAATCTGCTTGTCAAGATGTAGCCCACATTGAGTATTTATTGAATAATTAGCTCTCTTTTTTTCAAATTCAATTAAATCCTTAGCAATGATTGATCCTGAAGTGGCCATTTCTGTTTCTTGAAATTATGTGAATTTCCAACAGCGGGGCTTATAACAACTCATTGAGGGTTATTCCGAGAGTCGAAGTGACGTTTGTCACTTGGTAAAGTGAGAAAAGTCACCTTCAGTGACGTGACTCTCCATCTACCCAGAAGAGTCACGTCCCTGCAAGTGACTTTTCCCACTTCACCAAGTGACAAAAGTCACTTCGACTTTCGGAATAACCCTCAATATATATTTGCTTTTAGCACGAATCTGAACGGGTGATTTGGCCCACAAAATGGAATAATTCAATCAAAAAATGAAATGATTAACTATTTATGCACTTTCACTTTTTTTAAAACACTATTTAAAAAAAACGTTTTGGAGCGTATTAGTAGAACGATTGTGATTGGGAAACTAGGAGAATTTAAAATTAACACTTCATTTGATCACTTTTAAAAAAGTAAAAAAAATAAAACATTGAAACACTTTTTCAAATTTTCGCTAGTAAATGCGAGCAAATTCCTTTAAATTCCACAACTATTCATTATCGACCAATGACATGACCCGCTCATATCTTGCTATTCGGTTTTTCTCATTTCCACTAGCTATATGAGAAAATAATCTTACACTATTATTTACCTTTTCAAAAACAGTAACATATGCCAAGGGGTCCTGTCATAATCTCCGCAGTTTAAATATAACCTTCCAAACTAATGTTAGATAGCATACACAAAAGCTTCTCCACCCATTTCAAGATACGAAAGGATTCGAGAACCACGAAAACTCGAACCACACATATAAGTCGATCTAGCCTTGACCAATAGGGTCAGATAAGTTGAAAATACACAAGCTTAGAACGACAAACGGAAGGGTTAAGGGCAATCAAACCTGATAGCCCAACAAGAGAAGTTCCAAAAAATGGTGGTGGTTTGCATAGTTGTGTCCAAAAGTCAAGCTTAGAACTGAATTGCATGCATACAAGGATCGCGAAACTTTCCAAAAACAAAAATAACACCACATCAATCGAACATTGCCTCGATAATGCGCAACGATGGAAGCTTGCTAATTCCAAAGTAATGATTTTGCCCTGGCATAGCGAACCGTGCCGGTGCTCAAGATTCGCGCACCTTGTTCCAGGTGTGCTTCTCAATGTGATTGATGAAAATTAATTAAAAATCTAATGAATAACAACCACACCTATAACGATCTGCGCACCGTACCCTGGCGCTACAAAATGGAAACAGGGATCGCTTCCTCGTTGGTGTTTGAAGCATGGTAGGGTAACTGTACCCATATTAATCTTCTTAATATTTTATTCATCCTATGATGCATCAAGCGATTTGAATGCAAACAAATTGGTGTATTTTCGTAAACCTGTTTGCTTACGTTTAAGATACAAGCCTAAAGAATCAACCAATACTACGTTTTTCGAGGCGGACGATTTGCAAATCCATGGAATGAACAATGCAACATAAATTCCCATGATTGTTATCGATTTAAGAAAAAAATATGACCATTTTTCTGAAATTAAATCCAAACTCCGGGTGTCATTAGAGATTCTTCTTTTCTTTTCTAATTGTAATTGACATATGACGGATACTGAAGTAGTGCGGATTCAATTCCATACTTATAAAACGTGCGACTCTCGACCTGCCTGGCGCCTGGGAGACAAGTCCTTCGAGGAAAGCAAAAAGGTCCAAATCGACAGACTGCCGGAGTTCACTGAACTATACCGATGGTGATTGAATTTGTCTAACACCTGTCAACAAACAAATACAGAGCGTGCTTGTACATGTTGGATGAGAAATGAAACTATTGCGAGCTTAAATGAAATACAATCACAAGATAATCTGGGCTTAGCTGCTGATTAATTCGATTGGTCTAATGTTCAGCGACCTGTCATTGAATCGGAACTTTAAATTTATGGGCTTGAAATATCGGCTCCCGATTTTCCACAGCAATTGTTGAAAAGCATTTGAGTTGACATGCCACAACGGTGTGGAAATTGAAACTTTCGTACGTGTTGAAATAATGACTTGATCAAGTTATTGCACTTTTAACAAAACAGTCTAATGGTAAACACGAAGACAACATGTTAGTTGTAACAGTTGACCTAGTTCAACAAAATTAAATACGAGACATGTAACCTACTGTCGATCTATATTGTGCTTCAGGTGTGCCTGTTACTGGCCTGCAAAAAACAGAAATAATAACAACTGATAACCTTCCGGGAAGGAAAGGGTTAAGGAGAAAGGGATAGCAATACATTATAAGGGCTTCGGTTCAGCATAATTGATATGATGATCTTTCCTCTTAGATTTTTTGGCTGTTTGTATGTGATGCTTTACGGTGGTAAATATTTAATGTTTAAAACCATCGTCAAGCTTTGGGTGGCAATTTCAATCATTAAAGTTATGGGGGACGCACGAAAATTAAAATTTCAGCAAACGTTGCCTAGAAATGTCTACAATTTGAGTAAAAGCATTGTATTTCATGTTAGGTGCAACAGAAGACTATAAGCTTACAACCTAAGAGTCCAAGTTTTTAGTAATAGTCGCGATTGAGTTTCAACTTGGATCAGACTCAGAATCAATTTAACACCATTTTTATATGTTTGTTTCACAATAACGGTTAAAATGAAGTTAATAGTTATTGTGGAGTCAGAGTTGGCTCTACAAATTTTTTGTTTATCAACTCAATTTTTTGATTACACCAAATAGAGCCGTATTCACCCCCATCAGTATTCTTTAAGTCGAGTTATTAGTACGAGACACTTAAAGAAGTCTGCACATTGTAGACGAAATACGCGTATCTGTCGAAGATAAGCAAAGCAGGTTGAATTAAATGGAAGATACTAATTTTTCTTTCTAATTTCTAGTTACAGGTATTCCACTAAACAGCTCAAACCCTCTAGGATCTTTTTTTGAATTTTATAGATTTTGTTTTGCTGAATGCAAATACGAGTTCAGCATTGCTTTAACATTTGCAGTTTTTGAGATAAATGGGTAGTAAATCTCACAAAAACACGTGTATTTATGAAAAATGGGTTCACCTGATAGTCACATTTCATTTGAACTCTATTTTTTTAATCCTGATTAGAATTATCCAATAGAACTTTTTGAATACATTGCAAGTAGTATTCTTGACGTAGGATCATATCTTTGTTTTCTAAACTTGGGTACAATTAAAATAAAATCGAATTGCGAACGTCACGAAAAGTGGTCAGGTTCTTAAGCATTAGTGGTCTCAGTCATTTCTCGGAAGATTTGAAATTGCTTGTACCAATTCAAATTGGGAAATATTTCTACGCATCAAATCAGAGGAAACAATGATAATTTTGGGCCCTATTAATTATTGAACAATTCATAAATATTAAACCTTGATTTAAAACGTTTATTTATCCCTTAGCTTAAACAGGCTGTAGAAAATAACAGACGGAATAAAACTGTACTCTGTCAACAAATGTGTGTAACATCAATTATTCTGTCTAAGAAAACACAACTAACAAATGAGTTTAGCCCAGTTGACAACCTAGAACATCCTGAATATGGAAAGTTCAGGAAGAAAAAAAATATGCTGATTAATAGTCTATAGTGCTGTAACGGTTTTTTTGTATCTCTGGGATATTCTAGATTATCCAAAAAGCACTTGAGTTCAGAACTTCAGCTCTACAGTTGCAACAGCAGCTTTTAGAAAGCTCAACTGTCATTATATGATAATGTTGTGATGTTCAAGGTCACCAAACCGTCCTTGAGTACAGAACATTAGTTCTACGTTAGTGACTATTATAGCTTTTTGACTATAGTATTCAATCATATTCCAGTTTATTTTTATTTTGTTTTTTGCCATTTATACTTGAATAAAGTAGCAATCTCTACGCCAGGGCTTTGATGATTTTCTGAATCATTTTGCCAGCCCTTACAAGGAACATGTCGTCTAAGAAGACGCTGTTGCAAATGATTCAGAAGTAGCCACGTTTGAGTTTTTTGAGTCCTTTCGTCTGTTTGTTTTTTTTATTAGTCAGTGCTACGTTTATAAGTTTTATACGGGCATATGATAATTTCTCCAGTCATTTGTAGTTCAGTCCGGTGAAGTGTGTCATTTATGTGCTCTTGTATTGTTCGTTGTGCATTAGAATGATATAACTCAACTCCTTTTGGGATCATTTCACCAGCCGTGCAAGAATCATGTCGTCCATAGAGTGTTATTCTTGCCTGCAAAGGTGTTACATTTTGAAGTTTGCTTTCCTTTCTTCTCAGTCATGTTCACGTCAACTGTTGTGTATTGTGTCGTGTCGTCTTTTTTGTCAGTTTGATATTTAGTTCGTCAGTGTTTCACGTTTATAAGTTTAATAAGTTGTTTTACTTATCTTTGTTATTTTTTCATGATATTCGCATTCTTTTTTAGATTGTGAATTTCTTCATCTTTTGTTTGTCTGGAACCACTTTGTGCCATTCTGTGATATGAATTCCACTTCTCTCAATGGCTTGCCATATGCAATTTTGTCAAATATGTGGGTCATATTTCTTTTTCTACGGCTGTTATTGGAACACTTCCGTGATGTCGTCAGTCTGGCATTTCTAATTTTCTTGTTGCGTCTCTGTTTAGGCCACCTGATGCAATATGGTGATTTACTCTTCTTCTATTACCTTATTATTTGCGCCGTCGTGATTTGAGTAGTTTGTTTGGCTTTCATCTTCTGTTTGCTCTGTTGAGTTAATAAATCGCCACTTACTGGTGTCCATTCTAAAAGCTGCATTTTCTTCAAACTCTGAATGTTCCTGGAATCTGATAAGCAAAATCATTTCACGCTGGAAAAAGACCTCGATAAAAGTACAGCATCTTTTACAGGGTTAACATTCCCGCTTTCATCTCATTTCTGAATTCGTACTTTTATATATTGTTAATCTTAATTATTTTTATTTGTTGTTGAAAAACAAGCCAATAAAATGCAATCAGCTGACTACATAAACCTTTTTTCTCTTCTTAGTATTTTAATGTTATTTTAATATTTTCAATGCCTTGTTTCATTTTTGCATAAGTATGAATATGTGATAAGTGTAATCATACTCTATGCTCATGATTTCGAGCAATTTTCGTCAACGAAAATTCCTATATCTACCGAAATCGAACACAGTCACCTGCAGTATGTGGTGTTGTTTTGTACCGTGCCTTTAACCAACTAAGCTAAGGAGGACTGATACATCAAACCTACGTTTCTGGATTAATATGAATAAATGATCATGAGACGAATAATGGAACAGTTCTATCTGGTAATGCTTTCCAAAAGTGTGTTGATTTGTGATAATAAAGTATTTCAGCTTTTCAACTGATGCCATATTATCCAATGCAGCAATCCTAATACTTTCAAATACTGTACTTGACCATTGATCACCATCTCAGAAATATAATGTTCATCGACAAGAAGTACTAGAGGATTTTTCCGAAGCACAGTCATTTTTACAATACAAAGTTGCAAATGAATATTCAAAACTATTCAATTAATATTCATAAAAGTCATCAAATATTTTAAAGCAATATGACATGTTTTGGGTCATCCAAACTATCCTTTTGAACAGAAAATTTGACCTACAGTTGCAACAAGAGCTTTCTGGGCTATGTAAAACTATGCTGTGTATTGAAACTTATACGTTGAATATCTTGGAAAACCAACAGACATTATAAGATATCAAAACTATCATAGAATTCAAAACTGAAAATCTGGAGCTGAAGCTATAGTTTTCTGGACCAAACGATTTATTAGGTATTTGAGGTATTTGACCAATTTGAACGAGTCTTCTGGAAAGTAAGCGATAGTATGAGATATCTTGGATGTCTTGGTCACCAAACCTGCCCTTAGCGGCGATCTACAGTCGTAACATTTGGTTTGCGACCTATAAAAACACAAGTAACATTGCCAAAACCATGAAGTTTATTAAGTTTTATTAAAGTTTTATGAAAGCCGTTAAATGAAATCAATATCGATTAACCGCGGCAGTAGGAGGTACAATAGGTTTTAATTTTTTGTCAGTTTATCAGACCCTACACAACTTCTTTTACAACGATCCTAAAACCTGTTTCTTAAATTGCTTATACTCAAAGGTTTTATTTTGACTTTATGAACTCGTTAAATGCTGTTTTGAAATTCCGTCTTTGACCTATTCAAGTTATCTGATAAGTGGCCAGTTGATAAAGATTAAAACCACTTTGCTCTGTGCAAATGTAATAAACGGCAAATTGGCATTGAGAAAAGTCTCCACATGATCAAATAGCTTTTTAGTAGCCATATTACGAAGATAAATTGGCTTTTTGGCAAAACTGTTATAGTTTACAATCGCCATATTGATATATAAACATTGAAATGGAAATACATCAAATTCAAAATGTAATAAATGAACTGTAGATCAGAGGCCAATTTGCATTCTTTAGAGTAACTTGTTATGGCATACATATTCAGGAAATTCATGATTAATTTATCGAATATATATTTCAATTTTGTTTTTGTTGATGTAAGCTCGCATAATCTCCGAGGCGCATACATTTCTGCTTCTTATCGTGACAATATTCACCATAAAATTAAATGCGCATAGTTTCAACTTTGTAGAAAAACTGAATTTGTGTTGGATATTGCTATCAAACAGAATGTCCTGCAACACTTTAATTTTTTTTTCTAGACATTATTTTCTGCTAAATGAACTGGGAAAAGCAAAGAATCAAACAAAGCAGAACAATAAAAACCAACCACGATATCATAGTGAAGTTTGACAGCTGTGGCCATTTGGCCCTACACAGCAAAAAATAATGAAATTTTAATGGCATGTAAATCAACAAGGTGATAAATTCTACACCCCTTGAATTCAAATTTTGATTGAAAATTGCTAAAATAAATGTACATAATAAGAGCATTCAAAAAGCACACACGATTTTACATTTTGGTTCTTTAAAAATTTCCTTGGAATGTGTTTTTCAACCATCGCTATAAAAACAAATTGAGATGCATTGCTATTCCAACCGATGAAACTATAATTTTCAATCAACGTGTAAAATTATAGCAACATAGGCAAAAAAGAAATTGTTAACCGCCGGTTCAGGTAAACGTTTCAGTCTAGCTGTTTTGATTGCACTGTCTCCGTCAGTTTCTAAAGATGTCAAGCAAAATTGTTTGTAAGTTTTGTGCCGCAATTTTCTGTGATTTGGAAAGATTCATTATTCATATGCGAGTACATAAGTGCCAAAAATCATTTGAGTGTGCCATCCCGGACTGTGAATTAAGATTCAAAACCCTCGAATCTTTCAAGAAACATCTTCGTCAGAGGCACCTTAAAGTGAAAACTGAACGTTTATTTCGCTGTTCAGTTTTGATGTGCAATTGTGTTGTAGATAGCGTTAAACTGATGGTCAAGCATATGGGTAGGCATCTGAATACAGGACAACCCGTTTTCTGCCCATTCGGGTGTCAAACCAAAAACCATTTGTAACTGTGAATAGTATGCGTATTCACAATATGTATTTTCATCGAAATGGAAACGTCCGTATGAATTGCAGTGAAAATAAATCAGATGATAATATCGATGTTCTACCTGAGCTACCTGACATGGAGGAAACAGATGGATTAAACGACCCTGCGGAACCGTTATCTACGAATGACAAGTTTGCAGGAAGCAGCGAAGCCATAGTGAAAATTTTTGGAAACCTGTTTCTCAAGCTTTTATCGAGGAATCACGTTACAGAAACAGCCATTCAGGAAGTGGTTACAGCATTGGGGAAGCTGTTGCTGTCCAAAATAGTTATTTCAGAAATGTCTGTGTACCATTGATAAATAAGATCCAAGACGGTGTGGACAGTGACACTTCTGTGGCAGGATTGATACAAAACTTGTTCAGCATTAACATATTTGAAACCATGTTCGGATCTACTGGAATATTCCGGTCGCCGTAAATGCGCAAAAAATATTATCAGGAACATTACAGCTTTGTACCATCAATCCAAATTTCGCTTCAAAAAGACAACGAACACAAAGATGGATTCTACCATTATGTACCTATATTGGAAACCTTGACTGTCATGCTCAATGTGTCTCAAATTTATAATGCAGTATTTCGTAAGAAGCTCAAAGTCCCAGGATATCTGACAGACTTTGACGATGGCCTTAAGTTTAAAACCAGTTCATTTTATACTGAAAAACACTAAGCATTTTCTTTATCAAGACGCTGCTGAAGTAGTTGTCAACGCTATTGCGTAACGCCACTAAGCGATACAAACTATTATGCGTATATATGGTCATAGGAAACCTCGATCCATATTTGCGGTGCAAGCCTGAAAATGTACAACTTGTTTTGTTGTGCAAAAATAAAGATTTTGCTTACTTTGGTGGCAATTCTACATTTCGAAGACTTGTTGAAGACATCAAGACTTTAGAAGAAGATGGAATTGTTGTACACGGTGGAGGATTTCCTGAGAAGATTAGAGGATCAATATTCACTACCATATGAATGACAATTTGGGTGCACACCAAATAGGAGGTCTGGTGGAGAACTTTCAACAAGTTTTCACTTCTGTCGAACCTGTTATATTGATCATCAGTCATTTAAAAACGATTGTTTGTATAAGGCAGAAATAAGGACACCTGAGACTCACATGGTTGATCTTCAGATGATCACAACCAATCCAAATTGTATCCTTTCCGAGGAGTGGAAAGCAGGGTGTATTTTTAATGAACTACAACACTTCCAAATGTTTGATCTCAGTGCGGCACCGTGTGTAGCTCACGATCTATTTGAAGGATGGATTAACAATGATATTTTCCTGATCTTCAAACGCGATCTCTAAAGAGCAAACATATCAGTTTCAGATATTCAAGGAAAACTGAATGAAGTTTTCCAAGCGTTGAAGCTAAACACGAAAATAATAATCGATTATAATAGAAAATCCAAGAACATCAAAGCAAAGGCTTGTGAGCTTTGGCACATAGTGCAAGTCCTTCCCTTCGTGTTTCTGAACAAACATATCGACTACGATAATCCGTCTCATGAAAATGATGATGCTGATTAAAAATATAACTGGATATAGTTACCTCACACTGTCGTGTCAGAAACTCAAATCCATCTCACTGCGATCACTAATAACGGAATACATGGAACTTAGGAAAAGTCACTTTGATACTCCACTCAGACCAAAACATCATTTTACTACGCACTACCCTTTGATCATATCGTGGTTGGACCTCTTATGTCTTTTTGCACTTTATTTTGTGAGAGAAAACATTGTTTTTCAAACGAGCTCTCCGTAGTACTTTAAATTTTAAAAAACGTTGTTAAGTTCTGCGCCGAGCAGCATCAATTATACCAAGCTCTTCTGACACAGGAAAATGCGCTTTGAAAGACATTTTGTGGTTTCCAAATATATTGAAGCGTATGCAGATCCCCTGACTCACTGCAAACAGAACTGAAATACGATAATCTACTAGCGAAGAAGCCCTGTATGCTGAAGAAGCATCATGCACTGTGGGTATTTTACCGGAAAACGATTACCTGTTTCTCGAGCACGATGAGTATGGAGAACAATTTATAGCAAGCCTCAAATTCAGCTTCTGGAACACAACAACGGAAGCTCAAATTGTAGTCTTTGATTGAAGTGTCCCGCTTGTTCATATTTCTTTGAGAAAGGAATCATGCAAGTCATTTTAGAGCTGCAATACAGCTATTTCAAAAAAATCTAACAGATTTTATTGATCGAGTTCCTTTGAAAACGTTCAGTGTAAATAATAATCTATACTTGTTTATTCAGCATGCGATCCCTTTAATATGAATAAAGCCTTAGATTTGAAGAAGAAAAACAATAAAAAAAATGGCAGAAAAGATAAAAATATATAAAGTTTGCATGCATACCGACAAAATCGGTTGGCTTTGCCAGCTTTTTCAACCATCACCAGTCCGTTAGAACAAGGTCAGTATGATGTGACTATTCTAGTGACTACATTTTAAATGTTTGATTATCATGCTTAAAATAACGATTTATCTTCATTTTTTAGCACTTCAACCGTATTTGTGGAAAAAATTAGACAGTGTGTATACCGAAGCTGATGGATGCAGTGATAATGGTCTAATCTAGCGTTGAGACCGCATTTGAAACCCAAACTTTTAGATGCTGTCTGCAGAGGATGAAGTGACACCAAACCAATATATCGTCCCACGAATCATAAATCAGTTTTTGAAGCCACAGGTATGTAAAAATTCAATTTCATATATTTCATGGCGATGATTTGAAACCTTTAAATTTTGATAACGTCAGATCTACGCTTGTATGTAACTAAAAAATGTACAGAACTTTTATATTCATAACATCTCCCGTAGAGAGGAGAAATTTGGGAACTCGTTATAGCGGAATAGCAGATACTATAAATGTATCACAATAAATACTGTGCCACAGCTCGTAGAATCCCAATGGAATTGTATTTGCTTTCTTGGCATCAACGCCAATAGTTAGTGGCTAAAAGTAAACTGGTTTATACCTTACTTATTGGGTTGGCTTTTGTGTCAAAAGTCAACAGGGACCAGTTTCTTCCTCAACCTTTTTCAAAATTCACATAACATAGCATACACAAGGCTTGCATACGATTTCACACTTCCTAGAATTTGCTACGCCCAATATGTTAGTTGATTTGGTCTTGAAAGATGAATAAAAGGAACGCATTATTTTAACGTTTATTGTATTTTGCGGAAGACAAAAAAGAGAGACTTCAGTATTATGATATCCAACTATGTTCGAGATGTCAATGCTCCCGTTTCAGAATATTCAAGTACTATTGTGGAATCCAGGCCATTGAGTTCGTTTTCTCCAATGGCAAATAAACTTTTCCTTTTTCAACTTCCTGCAAAGATTTAAAGTCAAAATAGTTGACCATGCTCAACGTTTGAAATTTGGCACAATCGAAGAAATTACCACATCTTATAACGAAAACTATTAAGCCGTTTTTTTTGGTTTCAGCTGCACTTCGATAGAATTCACTGTTTTTTACTATTTCGGCCATATCGGGTTGAACAACACATTAGGTCCTCATAGCACCCTGGAAGACGCTCTTCGTCGACTTTCTTAGCGTTCCTACACAGAAAAAATTCTTGTAGTAAAAATTAACACATTTTGCATCCGACTATGCTCTTATCTTTAAAACTACCATGAAATTTCAGTGTCAAATTTACTACATGTTTATGGTAAAATCTTCAACATTTATGGTCGATCTAATCTGCATGGTAAAATCAAACGCATTTATAGTCAGCTGAAAATTGTTGGTGTTTGCGCTAATTTAACCCTCGGAAATGGTAGTTTCAACAGCGTAGTTTTTTTTGCGCATATGGCTAATTAAAAACATCAAGCTGAACAATGCATTAGGTAACTAAGTAACATTGAGAGATTGTCGCTGTTCATCTTATCATTCATAGTTTGTCTAGTTTAAACGATATGCTGGTATTTGGTGTGATTGGATCCTTAAAAACACTTTAGTATTGTACTGTAAGCTGAAAATATCTCAAACATGCTTTTAGCATAGCAGGAACGCGGCAGAGCTAGACGACGGTAGTGTCTCCCAATGTTTCTTGTGGAACTCAATACATACGTTCAGCTAAATGAAAGGATCAAGCAGATCAAGCATAACGAGACAAATTATCGACGAAGTGAATCTCTCAATATGACTTACGGCCTAATGTATTGTTCAGCTTGAAAAAATATCTCGTCAACAGAGCTACATGTCAATCGCGTGAACGGTATTCAGCAATGCACAATCCTAAACAAGTAAAAAGATACCACGATTTCTCATAATCATGAAATCGAAATTTTGGTCTATCACTGCTAAACAAATGAATTCGATGGCTAGTGATACAGCTTGCGTCGAGTGAAGACGTTTCTAGCATGCCAACATTGAACAAACCTTTTTATTGAAAATGCCCGCTTTGCAGCTGTGTTTTCATAAAGAAGGAAGCCTCAAGAAGGAGAGCCCTCTAATGTCAAGCGAGAATTAACCCTTTCCAAAAAAGTGTGTCTAGAAGCTGCAAAGAAGCAGTGATTTTTTGTGTTTATTATGTTGGGACGATTGTATTGTTCAGATTCGAGTATCAAGAAAAATGAATAATCCAATATACATAATATGTTCATAAAGTCATTTAAGAGCTTAGTGACGTTTAACGCATGCACATTTATCGTGTATCTTTCTGTCGTGTAAAAATTGTTTGTTTTTCTACACAACCTAAAAGTTGGCTTACGATTTTTAATCTTATTGACAGCTGTTTGCTATGTTTTAGTCCATAAACAGCACTACCACGATTTCCAGAAGGCACACCACTCATCACCCAGACGTGAGAAGCTTAATGTCAAAGAAACAAGCAAGTCAATCTGCTCTTCATGATGTATCTCGTAGTTTTGCGTCTCGATTTAAATGCAATATTAACGAGAGCGTGTTTTGTTAAATCAAATTAAAGTCATATGCAAAAGTTGCCTTGGTTTAATCTGCTGGCCATTTACAGAAGTACATACTTATGCAGCGGAGCATACATAGTCAAGTTTGTAACGAACACTGTGTGTATGCGGTGTGTTCGGAAGTATTTTTGAATAAATGCACTTCACGATTTGCTAAACACGCCCTCCTTACTTCTTTATGGTCTTTGCATAGCACTGAAATGTCATTTTTGAAGAGGTCACCTCCAACTGATTCAAAAATCGAAACAAATGTTAATAAGGCCAACACAGACAAATGTAACATTAACTCTTGCAGTGCTTCTTCCAACGATTACGCCTTAAACAGCCAATTCAAATGTTTCTTGTAGTTGGTGGTATCGCTGCAGATGGCGCACATAGTTGATTCCCTTACGCTCGGATGCTATTAGCAACTACACCTCATCTGGTTCCAGCTTTATCAAATCACCATCGGTGAGTTGTAATGCAAAATTTCTTCGGAATGTGCTACAGTTCAGTTTAGTTCAGTGACATAAAATGACATAATGCAAATAATAGGAGATGGGTTGCCAAAAAAATATAAACATTATATAATACTAAAATCTGGCATATGCAAAGTACTTTTTATGTAATTCTTAAAAATCTAATAAATTTTTTTTTTTTGAATAAAATATCCATTTGAAACTATTAGTTCTAAACCTTTAAGTATAATATGACAAATCAGAACACGAGTTTTTGTTTATTGCCCTTTTGCAATCTATTTTATCTTCTAGCTAAAAATCCTTCACTTCGAATTTACCATTTCCTGATAATTGATAACTCTTCATTAATCATTCAATGAGAATTGGTAGCATTCAAGGGAGAGATTTATGGGAAAACGGCACAACTAAACATTTTTCGGCGAGAAGAATGGCATTGGCTGCAGAAAATACAAAAAAATCCTCATGGCTTTTTCGACATTGCCATTTCGATTTTTTGGAAGGCATAGATCTAAGAAACTTGGCAAGTGAAATTTATGCAGCTTCTTAAACGTTTATGCGTCTTTAAAAATTCGAGTGGGCACTGCAGGATCAGCCATAATGGCGGCAATCACAGAATTCAAGCAACCTTCACCTAAGCAACCAAATTGCAGGCGGGCGTTCAATGTACTAACACATTTTCGTGTATCTGAAAAATCCGCTACAGAATGACGATACCTGTAAATTGAGTTACTCATATGTTCCAGGTACTATTCCTGGCAATAGTGGCAAAAATTTGAACTATCACATTATAAACATTATTAATTAACGATAACTGCAGCGCAGCGTTCGCAGTTATTTTCATAGGTCCTTTTCAGCAGTGCGGACCGGTAGCTTCTCAGCGGATAGTAGTAAATGAGATCATATTTTTATGAACGTATGTTAACTATGTAAACAAACAGGTGAACAATATAATTCCGGCTAGAAGTTTCGAAACTCTTCACAATTCTTCAGACGCACTAGCACCACCTTTCATCATAAAAGAGGCGCAATGTTAACTTTATGATGGTGATGTTTTCATCTGTAGACAGGTGCAAAGATTCAGAAAAAGTTCACCGATTGAATCTTTGGTTACCTCTTTTTTAAAGAAAAATATATGTTATTTTTAATAAGTTGTCGAGAAATGCCCGAGAAAATCAAAGGAACTGGGTAATCTTTTTTGCAGGAGTAACAATATCAGTGCAAAGTATCATCAATCGGGTAAAGTATCATTTCTGCCGTGTATTGTACTAGATACATCATGGTGCAAACATTACAAAAGGCTCAAAATAATGAGTACTGATTTTTCTATTTATCGACTTTTTCACATTGACAAGAATATTTTGGTGTTTATTCACCTTTCCCTTTGTGACACATGCAGAGAATGATGGCTTTATTTTCCTCCAAATTGTTTTCCTTCATTAAACTTGCACTCATTTTCCCCGAGCTAAATGGCGCTGGTAGTGTTCGAGCGATAACCGTCGATGCTTAATTCTCAAAGTGTACTTTTCAAACAGACGTATGTCATAGCTGTAAACAAAAGAGGAGAAGCAGAGATTCAAACGTAAATTTCTCGAAACCCTTAGCACTCATATGCAAACTTGGGCCACCAGCAATAATATGAGAACAACGACACTGGCACCACACGATTGCGGTGCTACTAAGAGAGGCACTGATAAATTTCTAGAAATTTAGCACCCCGAATCTTCCTCTTGTAGTTTACAAAGATAGACTTGTATGCATTATGTTTGAAAAAAGTTTCCGAGTGCCACGCTGCCACAATGCATTCAGCCGTGTTTAGAATATCACGTTATTGCCGTTGCTGTTGCATCATTATCATGTCATTGCTCGCCACGGGTTTGATAGTAATCATGTTCAATAATAAAAGAATCGATGAAAAAATCGGATCAGTGTTAATTACACTCTTCGTTTCATTTTACTTAATTTTGAGATTACATTAGAGACTGACTTTTCTCACATTTGATTGTTGCTCAATTTTTCGTAAAAGTGGATCTACGCATAAATTGATGAGATCGACTTTTAACTAGATTGATGCACTACTTCCGTGAGAGAAAAGAGGATGAGTATGCAATTGTAATCAAAAATTGAGTAAAATGAACTGGCATGCATAGACCTGATGGGATTGCTTTGCCTTGAAATAATATGTCACTGTTTAACAGGGATTTTCATATTTACCTTATTCATCCTTATCTTATTAATTTGATTGTCAAAAACTACGCACTGATTGTATTAGAAAATTGGATTTTCTACTTGTTTTGTGAAAAATGTGATTAATTGTTTCCTAAAAGAGGTAAGAAGAGCAACTCGTTCAAAATTGAAAAGTGTAACTTATTTGTTTTGTCGTTTTAGAGATAGTCATCAGCATTAAGTGTGCAACTCTTCGTTTACTAATCTTCTGAAAACCAAACCAGATGTTTCAAGAGCTTATACAGTAAATGTGATTTCTAATGTGAATTTTTCGATTATTTTCGTAACAAGAGAAAATCGACCTAGACTGGAGGCAATACATATTTGTGCTCAAGATGTGCTATACATTGGGATTAATTTCCGATTCGTTGTGAAGTCAGAATTACGTACATGTGCTAAGTAGCAATTATTTCAAGGCAATACGTTGTAAGCTTTTTCCTCCCTCTATACAAACAATTTATTTTCATATAGTGAAATGTTTTGCAACCCGTTTATGTTGTTGTTTATTGTAAATTGAAATATTTTTACGAATAGATATAAAATGGTAATAATTGATGTTTATTCAGCGAAAAAAATCTGTTCAACTGTAATACTTAAAAGCACAATAAATTCACATAGTTTATAAGACTGAACTTTCTTAAACTGCTGATTTTATGAACTGAACAATAGCATCAATGATTGAACAGTGAACATATCCGAATGTAAAGAGATGAGTTTGATATAGTTTACCTCAGATAGTTAAATGCATAATTGCGTTAGTTTTACGGAGCCGATATATAATTTTTTATTTTTTTAATGAAATGGTAAACTCGCGGTTTATCCGAGGATAAAATGGGTGACATTTTTGGGGATGGATTGGAGTCTCAGGGTTCCCTTTTTTGTTTGGCTGGTTGTGGTGACCATTGGGCGACGATAAGACTCTCAAGATGTCAGAACAAAACTAACAGATCCTTAATTGCTCTTAAATTTGGATATACTTTAACATCACCTTGACATAGAGAATATCATTGGGCATTATTGTGTTGTGATTTGAAGGTTGGTTCATTAATACTAAATTGGGCTTGTGTAAACAACGTAGTAACTTACACTCTGCCCCAGCTATCTTAATATATGTAGAATTTTCTTGATTTGAACACATTGATAATTGAATGATGCTTTCTGTTTTATTCTAAATGCAATAAACAACGATTTTTGTGTGTTTATAGATCAGTTGTATTGGATTCTACACTGGATCAATCAACTCTGCCAATCGTAACAGTGCCTCGAATTGTCTCTGTAATGTCAAATGCTACCGCCTCAACATCTAGCAATCCTGCTATGCGACACAACAGAGATGATTGCCGTTCAGTTTATGGGTGATGAGGATGAACTGCTCATTGACAGCCAAAACGAGATCAGTCCCAAATAATGAAGTCCCTCAGGCATTAGCTGATGATACCACCGAATGGCTCTCTCATAATCCAACAGACTTGTTTAAAGAACCAATCTGCATAATGGAACAGACAAATGCGGTGGTTGATAACCAAACAATTGAAATGCATGTAGAAGTTGGTCAACCAATAAAGCAGAATCACGATAAAGACGTGATGGGTGTGCTTGGCGATATTGAAAATCAACCACCGAATCTAAGTGAGAAACGTAGCGCTTTAGTCGGCGTGCATCTTCATAAAAGCACCAAGAAGCACGCGTCCACGGAAATGAAGTTTCGCTGTTTCAATATAAACTGGAACAAAATCAGTGACCATCTATTGGATCGATTGAAAGCGTTGGAGCTGTACAAGAAAAACAATTCAAACGTCTTTACACCCGCTTCGATCCGCATATCTAAAACCGAAGTAACAAACGCATTGACAAACGCCGTAGTTGACCAGCTGCGAATGATCGATACGCAAATAAGAGCTGAGACTATGGAGACTGTTTCTCGCCGAATTCTTGAAAAGTTTCCAGCAATGGATTACACAGATGATGATGGATTTGGATCCGGCCAAGGCTACATTGAGTTGAAGTATAAGATGATTAATCGCAACAATTATTTGAATCGATTTAAACTAATCACGGCATCAAACTCCATTACTGCAAGTTTGAAGAAGAAACGAAATTCCAGAGCAGGTACACTCAGGGAGTATTGGGAAACATCGTCCAACCAATGCGATAAGTGTATGCAGTCGAAACTGTCCCGCGATGAACCAAATTTATTGTCGAACGAATTCCTGATCCAATCGCAGGCCTACATCAGGTTCAAGTTAGACGAGAAAATTGATACTGCGAAAATGATTTTCGCAACTGCCCATCTTACGACGCAGATTGATCATGAACTTTCATTTTGAGAAGGCAACCGGAGTAAACATTGGTGACTTTCGACGTTATTATTCATCGAAAAAGGCAAAATCATTCAGTACTCTGCATACTGCAAACCCTAATCTGCACTCCTGAATGAATCTTCGTCTGACTATGCTGTGCTGCAGTTCCTTTGTACGCTCGTAGGAGAAAACCTATCCGAATTAATAATTCAGAAAGAAGTAAAAATTTCCTATGTTTTAATTATAACATAATTACAATTGACCTAATTATATTCTAGATTGGAACCCGTATTGATGATATCATTATTGACGGTTCAGGACCAGTGCTGGTAGCTGTGGGTAAGTTGAGTCATAGTAAGTTTAATGTTAACATATGTCTCAATATTTGTTGTTATATTTCAGACATGGGAAATGATAAAACAGTGTTCTACGTGTACGCAAATGAAACAAGATTGTCTGAGGGAGCATGGGATGTGTTAGCTGCAATGGAAGATCTTTTACCATCCACTTTGTACACAACTTCATGTACACTAAACCAGTTTCTAAGTTTTTGGAACTTCTTCAAGAGTATTTTCTGAAGATTATCACTCTGGTGGCATCTAAATCGAATGCGAGCCGCGTCTGGTCAAAGGTGCAGCGTATAGTAAGAAAAATTATTTCCGCATTGTCAAACTTTAACGTAAACTTTCAATCATAAACTCAAATTTAGGTAATGCAATCAATTGATTGATGAGGTGTAATTACCTTCTATGAACTTGAATATAATCCAAAAGAGAAATAAACATTCATTTTATTGACAATTCAAATTTAGCTTTTATGTATAAAAAACTACGATGAGAAAATTATACGTTCGATAAGTGAATTTATTAACAATTACATGAACTCCAAAGAGTATACGGTGAACCTCAACAGTGTCAACTTTATGCAGTCTTTAAATTTATTTAATTTTTAAACAGAAATGAAGAAAGCTAGATAGAACAATTAAAATGTAAAATTAAATTTTCATGTAAAACCACAAGATGACTTAATAGTGTTGAATTTATAGAAATTTAAAGGTCCATGAATTTACACGATGCCTTGCGTTCAAGACATGCACATTTATGAAGGTGTTTTAGTTCACATTTATTTTCATGCTCCAAATATGTGCATGAAAAATAAACTGAAATTTACAGAATAATTTTACAACTGTGTAGGTAGCTAACACGATATATAGCATGTGAGATTTTCATGCGTGAGATTCATATTTAATACCACTCGTTGGAACACGGAACACTAAGTCACGCAGTTGAAATTATTTTGTAATTTTCTTGCACATAATAAGAGCATACAAATAATTTTAAAGTCAATGAGGTTTCAAATATACACGCCTTAGAAATTACATCTTGTATTAACTTTTGCTCAGGTCTTCCTTAGCTCAGTCGGAGGTGACTGGGTTCTATTTCCGGTCTGGTCTAGGAATGCTTTGCTAATGAAAATATCCCGACTCCTGAGCATAGCGTATGATCGCACTTGTCACAAAATTATACTCATGCAAAAATGGTACCTGGCATCGGAAGCTTTAATTAATAACTGGAAGGTGAATTTTAGAACACCTAGTTGAGACCAAGCAATGATGAATTCAGAAAAGCAATAAGGTTGGAACGCTAAGAAAGAATAACTGTTCAGTTGAATTTTACACGAACTGCTTCAGATGACTGTATCGTTGATTTTTACATTCAATTTTTTTTCACGTTGGACAAAAACGACAAAAGATGAGTGAGAACTTATTTGCTTACTATGACCCTTCCAATCCACCAATCCAAAAATGCCACATCAAAATAAAAATGTCAATTTTTATTTCATTATAATTCAATCCTTAAAACACATTGAAAGAGCTGCGTCCATCAAAATACTAGTTCAACATTGAAAAAGCCAAATCGAATGCATTAAAATTCTGTCCAGTTAGAATTCGGAATCACTTATTGTGTTAAAGCGGCACGGAAAGTGACCTCTGCTGGTTTTTTTTACAGGCGCCTACTTTCTGTGCTTTAAATTTCACGGTGTTCCGTGCAGTGAATCAAAAGTTATTCCAGAAGGAAGCCGAGAGGAGAGAAAAAGTTTTGCACACCCACGTTGATAATCCAACGTGGTCTGAAATAAAAATCGCAAAAACGTTGAAAATCGTCAAATCAGCCGTGTATGATGTGCTCAAACGTTTCAGGGAGCGAAAGAGCGTGGATCGAGTGCCTCAAGGTAAGCGTCGTAGTGGAATATATGACCGCAAGCTGAACCAGAAGGTGTTGAGAACCGTCAGAGAAATGAGATAATGAAATTGTTGCTCGCAGTATCGTTCGAAGAATTCGTTTGCGAGCAGGATACCGTTCTTATCGAGCCAGCAGGCACCCAAACAGAACGTTGAAGCAAAGGTGCGTCACCAAAACTCGAGCCCGGAAACTGTACCAGAAGGTTTTGACGAAGTACCAAGAATGCCTGCTCATCGACGATGAAACCTACGTCAAAATGGATTTCGGACAGCTTCCTGGCCAAAAATTCTACATGGCGACGGCACGAGGAGATGTTCCTGCGAAGTTTGAGTTTGCTTTTATGGACAAATTTGCCAAAAAACTGATGATTTGGCAAGGGATATGCAGCTGCGGAGCAAAGACCAAAGTGTTCTTGACAAATAAGACGATGGACTCGAAGCATGCCTCAAAAACCGAAGAATGCCTCAAAAACAGCGTACTACCTTTCATTAAAGCCCATAAAGGTCCCGTGAAGTTTTTGCCAGATTGGGCGATTTGCCACTACAGACGGGAAGTCATCCAGTGGTACCGCGATCATAACGTAGATTTCATCGATGCCCGCAGTTCCAGCCCATCGAGAAATTTTGGGCAATAATGAAGCGGAAGCCTAAGAAAAACAAAAACGGCTCGGGACGAGACTCAGATGACCAAAATGTGGAACAAATGTGCCAAGGAAGTTTACTCCAGAGGTGTGCAGCGTCTGATGGGAGAAATATAGAAGAAAGTGAGAATTTTCATTAGAAACGAAGAAAATGATGTGTCTTGATATTTTGTTCTTAAAGTACCTTTGTTTTGAAGTATTAAACATATTTGTACGTCAATCCGTTACGGAAATACAGATGATTTAATTATTCCGGATTCTAAATGGACATAGCTTTATTAGAAACTTAGTAATTTCATCAAACATAGCATTAAATTTTCATTCACCTTCTGTTTATACGAGAAACTTTGAAACAGTCAATGTATCTAAGAAGAGTAGATTCTTCTTGTTGCTGGAAAAGTCGAGGTAGGCGTCAGTTACTCACAGATATAAGCAGAATTTATTTCTAGATGACCATTAAATCAGATTTTCATGAAACGATACTTGTGATTACTTTAATTTTCTTTAACCAGGTTATCAGGTGTAAACACCAGGTTTAAGCTTTGGAATTCGCAGTTACAAATGAATGTCTTCTTT
Source organism: Aedes japonicus (assembly GCA_034211315.2). Taxonomy (NCBI): domain Eukaryota; kingdom Metazoa; phylum Arthropoda; class Insecta; order Diptera; family Culicidae; genus Aedes; species Aedes japonicus. Next base: position 23,261 of record JASCZW010004701.1, on the reverse strand, counting down.
TGTCACCTGCTTTTGGATGGCGAATGACAGCTTAGCAAAAAACAGAACATTAGTATACATTTTGATGATAGAAGGTTAATAATCTCACGGTCATGTTATTTTATATCATGACGCATTGGAAAACGAACTCACAGGAATTTATTATGTTTGCAATGTATGAACCAATGAAAAGAGATGTATTTTCAATGTTCATCAATGGTACGGGTTTTGCACGGTTTGTAATTTAAAATCAAAGTAATCAAAATATTACAATTATTTATTTATACATAGCAAACGCATTACATCGTATGTAGCTTTCATTTAGGAAAAAATCGTGTAAATTTGTGACTAAAAGACTGCACATAATTGGAGCGGCCTTAATGACATAATAATCTGTTGCATGGAAAATTACACTAATCAAATTAAATTTGGACTGTAATCTATTACGACAAATTTGAACCTAATGTAATATTTCAAGACGATGTAGAGGTTCGATAGATGTAAAATTATTCGTGAAACGAATGCTTGATAGAAAATGAATAGTCAAGCATCAACATCAAAATCAATTTTCTTTTTGCCCTGCGTCAGCTGGGCACTACCAAGAGTTGAGATATAACTGAAGCGTATATGATACGAACTAGAGAGGAGTGACGCCTTTAGTTTACATGAATGGTCTGGTAATCTTAAAGGAAAACGGCGAGCAAACAATGTAATTTATGTAGGCCTTGTAATATTATGTTATTTTAATTGACTCGTACTAGTATTCATAACGGATATTTGGAATACCCTCAATACAGGGTGTGGCAGAAAATAATGCGAAAATGTTCAAACTTTAGTATTGGGTTAATTCATGTAGCTAGTGACTAATTTCAATCGAAAGTGTATTTGTTTATGTTCACTTTCAAGTGCTGCATCCAAACATTTTATTTGTTTTATTGCAAATTCGTCCAAATGTTCACGAAAGAATTGATCACCAGTTTGTTGCTCGCCCAGAAGAAGCCGAAAGAGATTGCCAACGTGGTAGGGTGCCATTTGGCAACAGTTTACCGCATAAAAAAGTCCCTGTATGATGGTTCTAGACAGCGGAAGTCGGGAAGCGGACGTCCGCGCTTTGCACGCACGCCGAACATTATCAAATCGGTCCGTGCAAAAATTGCTCGCAATCGTACGTTCCATAAGAAAACTTGCAAAGGAAGCCAATATTTCGGAGAAATCCATGCGGAGAATCATCAAAGACGATCTGCATGCATCTTCCACTTGAATACGGACCGGGTCAAGGAACTACGAGTGACTCGTTCCAAGAGATTGCTTTCCTTGTTGAAGAAGGACAAAATGATAATCCTGTTCTCCGACGAAAAGATTTTCAGCATCAATGCTGTGGCCAACAGCCGCACGGACCGGTTCATTTCACCACAGAAAATAGAGAACGTTCCGGAAAAAGTGAAATTCAAATTTCAAACCAAACATCCGGCTGGTGTCATGATGTTTGGCTTGGTGGCGTCCAACGGTTTGAAAATGCCGCCTGTTTTCATTGATGCTGGAGTTAAAATCAATACCGAAGTGTATATCGGTATTGTAAAGGACCAAATGCTTCCCTGGGTGAAGGCCAACTTCTTCGAGGACCAAAACGTTGTCCTTCAGCAAGATGGAGCGCCGTGTCACACGACTAATCGAACCCAACAATGGTTGAACGATAACATGAAGTTTTGGCCGAAGGATTTGTGGCCCCCTAGCAGTGCAGATCTAAATCCGTTGGATTATTCGATTTGGGCATATATTGAAGCACGAGCCTGCAAAACTTCACACCCTAGTGTGAAAACCCTGAACCATAACACGCACATGGCAGTCAATGTCGGAGGACTACGAACGAAATGCATGCTCTGGGTTCCAGCGTCGGCTCAAGGATATTATTAATAAAAATGAAGGACACATTGGATAAATTTGTTTAAAAGGACTTTATAAAGATAACTGCACTCGAAAATGTTGATATTATTGCGTGAATTAGTTGAAAATGGGATGTGAAAGATATAGAGCATATTTTCGCATTATTTTCTACCGCACCCTGTAGAACATAAATATACTGCATCAAACCATTATGTCGAATCGAATTGTGTATTTCTTCCAAATTGCGTTCCTTGTAGTTTCCATGTCTGTTTTTGTGTGATTAGATACAATAATTGTTTGCATACAGGCTGATTAATTTTGGGGTAACTATAGACTGTTCCGAAAAATATAAATACATTGTGACCAATATATTCTCATACACTTTTTTCTTGCATTGGTGTCGTTGAACTACTCAACATGCTTCACGTATGTGTTGGGTTGGTGTAGTTTTGCACTATGTTCATACAAACGCTTTTAGGTTATGTCCGATTGTTTTCATTCGCTGTTTATCATTTACCAGCGATGAAGGAGTTTCGTGCTGTGGTGATAAAAAAGTTTTTGAAAAGTGAGCACCCGGGCGCTATTTTCAGAAATTTCAAAAACCTCTGAGTAGAGCGGGATTTTGTGTACCGGACCATCCGAAGGTACCGTGACACCTGTTCGGCCGGAAGAGATCCTCTCGTACTCGTACGGTGCGGACTGCACGACAGATTGCGTCCACCGTTGGTCAGTAGGTTCAGTAGCTACATTTCGAAGGGGGGCAACCAACAGTATCGTTATATGTCTTTAATTTTGTACCTCAAACTGTAAGTTTTGTTGTACTGGATTAAAGAAGCATCATTGTTGTACTGGATTAAAGAAACATCACGGTCGGTGGTCTGTCGCAGGTATAATGTAGCGTTTGCGGAGGCTACCAAGAACAAGCGGTTGGATCGAGCCAAGGTGATCCTCTCTCGGAACGCTGGTCAGAAATTCATCTTTTCGGACGAGAAACTGTTCGTGCTGAAGCAGCCGCATAATTTGAAAAACATTTATTCTCATTTCTTTAACACATTTTTAATGTGTATCCGAACTTATTGAACACCGTGAACACCTTGTACCTAGCACATCTCGAACCATTCTTACGCTTTTCAGTACTAGAATCTTTGTTATTGTTTTGATTTGCAAATTTGACGATTGTTTGTTGTGAGTTATGTGATTCATTAAGCTTGGGACCGATGTGCTGGTACTTTCTGAGCCAAAATCTATATCCATTTTTTTCTTGACTATCCAGCCTTTGGTAGAAGCACCAACTTTATTACCCACTATCAACCAGTTCTGGATGTCTGCCAGCCGACAAGGCGCAATGTGAAATAAAGGGCGATACGGTCAAAATTTGGTCAATATCAACTTGACGTATTTCTTTCAATTTTGCATTTAAAATACCTGAACACCCCTCATTTTGAAGGTGTGTGTGTGTAGAATGTTGCTCCTATTTTGATTTTGGAATTCACTCTTCAGTTGTCAAAATGCCGTCCAAGCAAGAAGAGCAGCGTATCAAAATTTTGCTCGCGCATCGCGCAAAAATCCGAGCTACTCGCACGCAAAGTTGGCAAAATCGCTAAAAGTTGCCAAATCAACCGTTACAAATGTAATTAAAGTGTTTGGGGAACGTTTGTCGACAGCCAGGAAGTCTGGATCGGGGGAAATCGAAAACCGGAAGCCACTGAGACGACAAAGAGAGTTGCTGGTAGTTTCAAGCGAAACCTAACCTATCTCTCCAAGATGCCGCAAATAAGCTGGGTGTATCGTCTACAACCGTGCATCGAGGCCAAATAACGAGCCGGACTATCGACTTACAAGGAAGGTAGTGACTCCAAATCGCGATGATAAACCGTCATACGACGGCCAAAGCGCGATCCCGGAGCTGTACACGACGCTGCTGACGAAGTTTGACTGCGTGGTAATGGACGACGAAACCTACGTCAAAGCCGACTACAAGCAGCTTCCGGGACAGGAGTTTTATACGGCAAAAGGAAGGGGAAAGGTAGCAGATATTTTCAAGCACACGAAACTGTCAAAGTTCGCAAAGAAATATCTGGTTTGGCAAGCCATCTGTACCTGTGGCTTGAAAAGCAGCATTTTCACCAGCTTCCGGGACTGTCAACCAAGAAATTTACGTGAAAGAGTGTTTGAATAAACGTCTGCTGCCTTTCCCTGAAGAAACACGGTTGTTCCGTACTGTTTTGGCCGGATTTGGCATCTTGCCATTACGGTAAAAAGGCCATGGAGTGGTACGCCGCCAATAACGTGCTGGTGGTTCCCAAGGACAAGAACCCTCCCAACACGCCATGAGCTCCGCCCAATTGAGAAATACTGGGCTATTGTCAAGCGGAACCTAAAGAAGACCAAAAAAACTGCTAAGGACGAGCAGCAGTTCAAGGCAAACTGACTTTCTGCGGCGAAGAAGAGGTGGACAAGTGTGGCTGTACAAAATCTGATGGCAGGGTCAAACGTAAGGCCCGGCAATTCGGATTTGGAAAAGCGAAAGCCTAACTGAATATTTTTCCTGAATTTTATACTAATTGAACTTGAAAAAGAAATTTAATTTGATTTTTAAATAAACGATTTCACCGATTTATACGCGTTTTTCCCTTGACCGAAATTCTTGATCAGTATCACCCTTTAAACGACTGTCGTGTATCAATGACAATTATTGTAGGTCTAGCCCATCAGGCTGCTTGATTGTATTAGACTCAAAAGAATAGTAACAGTGCTGGGCAGGAGGGCGGTGACGTAAAACTTAATATAACATTCCAAACTGAAAACAAAAAGTTTTACGCCACAGCAAATTGCTGTTCCGTGTAAAAAGATACACTGTTTATCTGGTGCAACATAAATACTACTACATATTTGATCATATCACTAATACCGATAAAGTTGATTCATCAGAAGTTATATAAACGTCATTGGTCCGATTCGAGTCAGTAAGTGAATTTGTTGTAGTTTTTTATTAATGACACATACCATCCGTCAGATAGATTCGTGCCAGAGAAAGTGAAATAAACTGCTGTCCAATGTGAGTCAGCGTGAAGAGTATCCGTAGAATAACTAGAATTCCTCCGATTCCGATTCATCTTGCCAACTAAAGAGTTTGTTTTACTGGCAGTTTGGTGTTCAAAACCTGAATGGCACATTCTATATTGCCCGAAGCAGGTCGAGAGTGGTAAATTATTGGCGTGAAAAAGTCATATAAGTGTTGTTGCTAGATCGCTAATTAAGGTGCATACGGCTCTAAAATGCAACAAATGGGTTAACGTAGTCTACATCAATGGTTCGGTCGGATTTTGTACACAACATCACTGATTTTTTTTAATAGCAACATCAATTATTTGTTTTACATCGTTTTAATAGCACAACGGTACATTTTGTCCCAGGTAATATTTCCAATGCGTCTATCTGGAATTCGTATCGCCACTTCTAGCTTGATACCGAAGCTTTCCCGGCTATGCAATAAGAAGGCAAATATAGGTACATCGTACGAAATTTATGTAGGATTCAATTATATGTGCTACTCTTTTCATTTCTATTCGAAAATAGGTCAACGGGGCAGAACGTACTCTAAAAAAGTTTTGGACATTTCATTTATTCACAACAAGAAGTTCTAGTACTTAAACCACTTCACTATGATCACGATCACATGATGTCATATATTCTACCCATTCATAATTAACTGATCACACTGCTCATTATTTAGTGTTAAAATTGCAGCATTACTCGGTAAAGCAGCAATAATCAACTTCCAGTATACACATGATCTTGTGTATAACAAGAATGAAAACAATCACGATCGTATCGCAAGAGTCACTGCAAATAGCATCGTGCACTCCGTGAGCACCTGTTATCCACTCCACTATATTGAGTTCGTTTATGACAACGGTGACGACGGTGACGAAGGTTGGGTTTACTTTTTTTCTCTCCGTAAAACAAAGTTAGTTTGCTGTTTATCCGTAGCCACTCCAACTATTATGAGCTACGAATCGTCGTACATTACAAAAACACTCGTCGCACGTTCAATGTCGCTAATGACGGTCTCCTAATTGATCGATTTTGAATTGGCTAGCATTGACATTGTGTTGAACTAGGAGCTGAAGTGGCGTAGAGCATACGTGTTGTAGTTTGCTTTCCATCAACACAATTAATTTTTATTGTTGTTTCAATGAAGAATGTGTACGTCACGGATGCTGTAATTTAAAAACTTTCCCTTTCATAATTTAAAGTTACCTTGATTTAAGCAAACGTGTCAACTAGGAACTCGTTTACAATTAGACCTGCGTTGCGCACAAAATCTTAAGAGTTTCCTCAAGCGCTTAAAATACCGTCATACACATCCTGCATTAGATATTATCTATTCTTACAGTCGTTGACACCATACCGGGATATGAGTCTTCAAAAAACGCGGCACGTTCTTAGGATGAATCGCGTCACTGTCTAGCGGACGGTTTTTGAAAGGTAGCACCACCTTATTCGAGAAACTCAACTCAAACGAAAAATCACCTGATCCATCTGAACGTGCTCGGGACAACCAGGTGACCAGGTGAATATCAATTTATCGCCTCATACCGGATAATCAACGTACTGCCGGCCGGTAGCTACGCGGCTTCGCCACCCGGAGCCCGATGAGCTGCGAGCAGATAAAATTCAATTCCCAAACAATGCCATAATGCTTTGTCCTGGTCTTGGCTGGATGAGCAAAACGAAATGTTCCTATGACGGGACTTACAAAGCAATCACGATATTCAAGCCGGTACTGGTGGCAGTCATTGAGGTTTATATTGAGCGGTAGACCCCTGAGCCGTTGGCACGTTGGTAGGTTCTCTAACATTGAAAGTTGTTTTACATATCAAATGTTGTGATCATGTTTCGTTAGGCTGGGCTTCCCAAAGCACAGCAATAATGATACAACTGAACGGTAAGACCATACTGTAGATGACTGAGTCGATAATCGGTCTAATAAATTTCTGAACCTGCCCTATACTATAGAAGACAAAAAACAATTTCTATATCAAAGATTGATTGCTCACTATGAAACTATGAAATGAAATTCATAAATATTCTCCCCATCAAGCATAATACCTTGTTCAGACTACAGATCCTAGTTAGCTTTTCTAGGATTTCTACTACGTTTAGAAATCATAGAAAAACTAACTGAAGATTGATTCAACTCAGAAATTGGAATCATTTTGCCTAAAGGTAAATGATAAGATTTTGAATTGTTTCACCACTAGTTTTCCCATCAAAAAATCGTGAATGGTGGAACTCTACATTGGAACGTCTGCGTAAAACGTCTTGTAGATTGTTTAATGAAGCAAAAAGAACATCAGAATGGACCCGCTACTGAGTACCATAAAGAAATAAGAAAATTCAAACGAAGATTCTGGGTTCTAACGTGTGAAAAAATAAGCAATAACGTTTGCTCTAAAAAAATTGACTTTTTTCGAATGGTGATAATAAAAAAGCTAAGACTGATAATTGCTTTTCATAAATTTCACATCGAACGGAACCCTTGCGAGCGGCCTTCAGGCAGTAAACCGAAACATTCGCCGGACTCTAAAAGCCGGACTCAACACCAGGTTAGGTATAATTCTGCAATGACAAAAAAACGTGAAGTAATTGAAGTGAACGAAACATCAGTAAAGCATAAACATTGCGGACCTTCCTAAGCCACGTTCAAGTTGACCAGAATACATGCTCCATATAAAATAAAAAAGGTAAAGACAAAGAACCAGAAAGGGTGGAGAGCTGTGAAAATCCCAAATATGAGAACACCTGGCTTATGACTCATACCTTGTTCCCTTAAAGCTAAGTTAACTTATAAAAATCACCTTAGTTGGACCGCCCTATGGTATAACATCGTTGAGGGTCTTGGCCATTTAGCTCCTACTCCTTGCCACAACAATTTTGCTCTCGCTTTACTTGGCTGAGCCATTTAGCTCCTACCCTCCACATCAGCGAATTGAGTAGTCCCCAACATCGGATCTACCCTTCTCTCATGGAGGATTACTCGCCTATGGATCCTAAAAGCAAACGAAGGTAAGTTAAATCTCTCACATACTGACGCAATCGACTCGAGTAATCCTGACAGCAAAACTACCATCATCACCTTTCACTGATAATACATTGGCATCTGCAAAGCCAACAATCACTACGCCTTTGGGAACTTCAGCGTAAGCACACAGATAAAAAGAAACACTGAATTTTCTGCGTTATCTAATGCACATAAAGGGAATGCTAGATTTGGGAGAAAATAATGGGATATTTCATGTAAATTTAAGCCAAATAACGCCTGAATCTAGCCAGTTGTATGAAAAATTGCAAACAATATCGTTGTTTACGCTCCTTTGGCTTGGAATTACACGAGAGTAAATTTTACGCGCTTGTTAAAATTAATTATTTTTTTCTGTGCACACCGTTGTACATCCCGTTTCAAAGTGTTGGACCAAGGATGGAACCTTGCGGAACTCCCGGCATGATGTTCACCGATTTCTGCCCCACGGAGGTGGGCAGCACCCGGTTCTCAAAGTAAATCTTTATAATTCTGCGCAGGTTATCAGGAACCAACAGTTTGTGCAACGACTCGGCAATAGCCTCCCAGCTGGCACAATTGAAGGCGTTTTTAACTTCGATTGTTACAACAAACTTCCCTTTCCGGATTGCATCCTCGATAACCCGCGCTGGTTCTCAATAAATTTCATGGCCTATTGAAGATGATCCTCTCCAGGAGTTTCCCGAGCGTATCCAACAGGCATTTAGGCCTATACGATGCAGTATTCCCCGGAGGCTTTCCTGACTTCAGCAGCAACACTAATTTCTGTATTTTGCACCTGTCCGGGAAATGGCCTTCCTCTAGACATTTTTGCATCACATTCCTGAACATTTCCATACGTTAGGGATTCCATCCGGTCCGGATGCCTTGTTCATCTTAAGCCCTTCTGCCACTGCTACGAGCTCCTCGTTCGAGACTTGCATGTCCTCAACGTTACTTCTTATTTCCTCTTCGTTGGGAAGAGTCCATCTACGATAACCTTCAGTTTTGCTGGACATAGCTGTGAAGGCATTGTTGGGCCTTTGATCTTCGCCATAACAATACGATACGCGTCGCCCCAGGGGTTAATATCAGCGGCTCGGCATAGCTCCTTGTAGCAGCTCGGTTTGCTCAGTCTTATCTCTCGTTTTAATTCGGTCCTGGCCGCCCGGAACACCACCGATGACCTTTGTGTCTGCTCCGGTTTTAGCTCTCTGGACACGTTTTCTGGCTCTGAAACAACAAGTGCGAAGGATGCTGAGTTGCTCATTCCACCAGTACGCTTGGCGCCGTTTGTTCCTTGGCTCCAGTTTCCTCGGCATGGTTGCGTCGCACACCCTTACTAACGTATTCGTCAGTTTGTTGTCGAACCGGAGTGCATCACCAAAGAGTTCCTTGTCGAAGACCTTCGTCTTCCACTGCCGTTCGCAACTATTTGTCCTTCGTGTTGCGACAGGATTTCGCAGGCCGATGCTAAACCGGATCGCCAAATGGTCGCTATGGGTATACTCCTCACACACTCTCCAGTTCATATTTGACATCAGCGACGGACTACAAAGAGTAACATCTATGACAGTTTCACGACTGACCCTCTAGCGTTGGTACATCTGCTACCCCACTCCACAGCCCAAGCATTGAAGTTTCCTCCGATGACGACCGGGCTTCTTCCGATGAGCTTTTCAGTCAGTGCATCCAGCATCTGGTGGAACTGCCATGGGGGTGCATAGCAACTACATACAATGATCCCGTTGATTTTGGTGATCACGAACCATTTGCATGAACTGGACACTCCTCCCTGGATGCGGAATCTGCCCATCATTTGTATCGTAGCCATCGCCGCTCTATCTGCTATCCAGTTTCTGTAATCGGGTGGAACACGATGCGGTTTCGCAATATATGTATGTATGTATGTATGTATGTATCTATGTATGTATGTATTTATGTATGCATGTATGTATGTATGCATGTTTGTTTGCGTTTTGAATTCAACATACTGCTCTTCATAGAGCAGTATGTTGAATTCAAAACGGAAATAAACGGCCAAAGAGGGCAGACACTTACGCAAAACCTACGGGAATAAGAGAATCTCCTTCCTGCAATATTATTCGATAAAACGAATAAAACAATATGCAATTCAGTTGAGCTTTACACTAACTGGTTTGTTTGAGAAAGGCGCCTCAAATTCATTACAACTGTTAGAGTGGAATGTATCAATCATAAATGATAGGGACATCCCCTCCTAGACTCCGGTTGGCTGTCCACTTTACTATCCAATTGCAACTTCAATGATGCCCTGTTAAACCCCTTCTTATTCCAATACTTAAATGTATTAAATCAATAAAATACACTAAGGTTTTTTTTTGCACGGTTTTTTTTACACGGTTTGTTTTCGGCGATAATTCCAAAAAGGAACAATTTATCGACCTAATCCGAATCACGTTTCACGGTTTGGGCAAATAGTAATCATATGGCAGTTTTTCAAAAAATTCATAATTTTTGGTGTAAATACTCAAAATTTTTAAAACTGTATTTTGACCATTGCATGCAAACACAGAAAAAAATAATTAATTTTAACAAGCGCGTAAAATTTCGCTTCGTTTAATTCCAAGCCAAAGGAGGCGTAAACAATGTTTGCATACAATAATGTTTGGAATGTTTCATACAACAGGCTAGTTTTAGGCGTTATCTGGCTTAACTTTACATGAAATATCCTATAATTTTCTGCCAAATCTAGCATTTCCTTTATGTGCATTAGATAACGCAGAAAATTCAATGTTTCTTTTTATCTGTGAAGGTAACGCATACAAACAAAATCGAAGCAATATAAAATGTTTAAGCATGTGAATTTATCAACTCTATTTAGTCTTTTTTTACACGGTTCCATACTAAAAGTGGAACGTATCCCCCGTGCAAAAAAAACCTTAGTATAATAATGTTCATGCCGTATATATTATATATAAAATATATAAAAGATATAAGTGTATATCTAGTGTGTGTATTTTGATGCGGTAAAAGGGATATACTGAACTGAATAGTGTTGTTGATACTGTACTCATTGCAGGTCGACATTTCTTAAATGATGATTTCAGATTAAACGCTGTAAATCCTTTCTGCTGCGGAAGATAGTCAGCAAAAACTAAAAAAAAAAAAAATTTGTTGAAGAAAAGGTGGTTAAAACTGGAATTTATACATTGCCAAGTTAAAAATATACAAACGAAGAAGCTCTTTAGCCCCGAGACCACGAAAACTATGAAAAACAATTATAACGCATCTTTTCATTATTAATATCGCAATCAAAGTGTATTTAAAAAAAAAGTACAGTATGCAGAAAAAGTTTATCCACAACACCCTCCCTCCCCCTCCCCCACCACCTTAAAATTGCAAATTTTTCATTTTTCTGGCGAAAATTAGTTTAATTTGATAAATTTTCCTCCATGACATATCAATTTATGTTTATTTATCACATTGCCATTGAAAATACGGAGTTTTTATCTTTTCTTGATATTTTATGTGATGGAAAGGCTTTTAAGATGGAACACGATCCGTTTTTTTTTATTTTTTCGCGAATCCAAAGATATCATCGAAAGAAAAACTAATAGGCTCTAACTTTGCCCAAAGAACTGATTATTTATAGTCATAAAAAAAAGTTATGGCGTATTTGAGAAATCCATCATTTCAATTTAAAAAAAATGGCTTGTAAGATGGAACACCATTCGTTTTTTGCTCGTAACATGTATAATTTTAATTTTTTCGAGGATTTTTCGAAAGAGGAATTAAAAGACTCCAAGTTGGCCCACGGAACTGATTATTTATAGTCATCAAAAAAAATTATGACCAATTTTCAAAATCCATCGAAAATTGCAATTTCAAAAAATGTTTTGTTATATTTCAATATATTTTTGATTCCATGGCATTTCCAAACATAAAAAATATCATTCATATGTTTTAAAACGAAAAAAAAATGTGTTTCATCTTACAAGCCTAACAGTGTTCCATCTTACAAACATGACGCCTTAAACACAAAACATCAAAAAATTGTTTCACTATACGATTTGTTTGGAAATGCCTTTGGATTATAAAAATATACCAAAAATGCTAGCCAACACAAATGTTAACCTTTTGATATCGATGGGAAATTTGCACTTGCTAAGCTAAAGAAATAATTGCTATTTTCATTATGTCACCACTTTCGAAAATTGAAATCTGGAAGAGCTAAATCGAATGAGTGTATTCACTCCAAAAGCAAATGAAAATTGAAGAATAGTAAAAAAATGAGGTTAACACTTGTCCGCGCGATAGTGTTGTCGCTGTGAATGTCAAAACGGGCGCTGTTCCATCTTACAAGCCTTTCCTCTACTAGTTTTGCGTTATTTTCCAACTATGTTTTAACATCATGTTGCAAATGCAAGAGAATTTGTTTTTTACCCTTCTTACACCAAAAGAAGGGTATGAAGATCGCTTGAAAACTCGACTTTTTATCCGAGGCCCAGAGGGCCGAGTGTCATAAACCATTCGACTCAGCTCGACGAACTGAGCACATGGCTGTGTTTATGTATGTATGTGTGTGTGTGTGTGTGCGTTACAAATAATGTCACATCGGTTTCTCAGCCATCTGCGAACCGATTTCAGTTTTGTTGACGGCAAATGAAAGCTGCAACATTCTCATAGAACGTTATTGATTGTTTTTCATTCAGACATTTCGTTACGAAGATATTTACGGAACAGTACTTGACGGCCTATTATAATAGTAATCAAACAGTTTAGTCTCCGATTACTTACTGAGCTATTTGTGTACCGATTTTAGTTTTTAACGCCAAATCAAAGTTAAAAAATCTTCAAATAAATGGTCAAAATTTCATTATGATTGGATAATTCTTCATGGAGATATGACCAAAACAATACCTGAGAGCACATAATTGCACATAATTCGTTGCCGTTCAAAACCGGAAAACACAACTCGCACTAATCGATCCTGCTTGCATTCTATAGTGTCGCATCTTTTACGTTTTATGACGCATGAGATAGTCAAAACTGACGGTTAGGATTGTGTAATAATTCATTCTATTGACGTATTATATGAAATTTCTAATATTTATGTTATTTCCCCTTTTATATAACTTACATAAACAGGTCGTTAAGCATTATTAATGACAACATTTTAATCACATCGACGAAAAATACGTTCAGGATTTTCAAATAGTTCATTTTATAAACTGAAAATATGACATATCGAATATTCCTGGATCTTCCTGGAATTTCTGATGAAAATATGTATCGAGTACCATATTGGCCACATTTGAGTTCGTAATTCTGGTGAAATGTAAGAAGGGTTCAGTCTCACCATCGGTGGATTAATGCGGGTTTTTTATTTTGAATTTGCATGAATTGGTTTTATTTTTACAAAAACAATAATAAACTGACCAACAATTAACCGTGTTTTAATTTTCTGGTGGGTTTGATAGAAGAAATCTAGGTTTTCACCAGGGGTGAACTATTTTTGCCCACACTGTATATAATTAAGTTTGATTTCCGTATTTAGTTCTTCAAATCGGCTCAGTGGTTCAAAAGATGAATTTTCGAAAAAAATGCATTTAAAAAAAAGGTAAAATTTTGGGACCACCTTAACGCAGAAATGGTACCATATTAAGAAAATAAAAAAATAGGGTCCGTTATTTTTAGATAAAGAACAAAACTATTAGTTACTAAAAATTCTGAAAGATCTTATATCTTTTTCTAAGGAATTATTGTATATCTATAGTTAAATAAAATAATACATTTTTGTAGAGGCCCAAAAGGGTGATAAATCAAATCATTATCCGTGCTTTGTGTCGTAAAAATAGTTAGAAAGGGTTTAAACGTTTGTTCTTCTTAAAAGGAACAAATTTTGATATCTAGTACCCTCCCAAGTAGCTCAATTAAGTCAAAATAAGTTGAAATAACCTGTTAATGACTGAAATTTGTTGTATAACACTTTCTGTGACCTATTTTTAACAATTCGCTGCGTGTATTGAGTCGACCCGGTTGCCTGCCATTCTTGAACACATATTTAAGTACCTTTCATTTGCGTATTTAGGTAATAACATCTGGTCAGTGGTTCAAAAGTTATGTATTTTTGAAAAAATGCATACACAAAAAAGTCAAGTTTTCGGACCACACTTACGCAGAATGACAAAATGAAAAAAAGGTCTAATATATTTTGGATAAGGACCAATATGGAATTGCTGCGTAACAACTTCCCACTTTTCATCAAAACTAAAATGTTTATTTACCTGTTATGCTCGTTTCGGACGGATATCAGAATCAGTGATAAGAAGATTGGGTTCTGTGTTTATTAATATTTTATTCATTTCCAAGTTTTGTTCATGTTCTCATGGAAGCTTTGTGAAATCGTTAACTCGCATTTTGACTTAAATCAGTTGTTTTATAATAGTAATTAGAATTAGTCGACAAATATTTAAGTGCTCATGGAAAATGTTCTCGATGTCATCATAACCTTTCTACAACGCGTAGTATTTATTCGCTTCACCACGGACGAAAATGCCTACTATTATCAATCGACTACATTTGAACCTTCAATCAAATGCTTATTGCCTCAGTCGTAATCTCGCGATTACTGCTTGAAGCTACCGTAGGCCATTGCGGCGACCAGTGCCATCACAATAGTTCTAATCGATACCATCATGCTCATGGCACCGTCCGTGTGGTGTCTGAAGTTGCATCCGTGTCCATCGCAAAGGGTGCAGGATTGTTCAATTCGGCAGACATCGCTCTGAGATAGACACCCACGTTCGACCTGACCAGCAACGACGCTTATGAAGCACTGATCTCCCGCGTCGAAGAATCGGCAAAGTTGGGGAGTTGTTACGATCTCTTCACCGCAGGTAGAATTCGCTGCTCCAACACACTGATGGCAATGAAGTCTGTGCTCCGGGAAAATCTAGAAAGAAAAAGTTCAATTCAATGGTCAATGGTGCGTTCCATGCGTGAAGTTAACAATTAGGCTATTATGGGATTCCTACGCCCTCGGGTCAATGTTATACATATTTTACAAACCGCATCAGCAGGATATCCACTTACCAGTCCGTTGCATCGACCTTGGTTAGCAACGTCATGACACAGGTGGCAGTTGTTATCGGCGTTGCAGTTGGAAAAATCTAAAACGCTCAGTGACGCCGAGCAACCTCGCTCGACTTCACGGTCTGGTGGTAGGAGGAAAATTAATCAGCAGTATTATTATCCAAGCAATGATACATAATTCATCGGAGGACTTACTGACTATCCGAGTGAAGCAAGTGTTGTTGTTGGCAGTGTTACAATCGCGCATCAAAACGGTACCATCGGGAAGCAAACAATTCGGGTCTTCTCGGCTGTTGCAAACGAAGCAGAAATCTGTGGATAGAAAGGGTTTGTGAGTGTATGTGGCTTAGGTGTAGAATAATAAATATTAGGAATGATGGTATGACGTGCTGGTTGCTGGTTTTCAAATCTTAAAGTGATGTTTGTCCTATTTGAAAGTTAGAAGTAAGAAAAGTGAATAATTTATGAGTTGGTTCCAATACAATAATTTCAAAACGTGATGTAGAGGTGACATATGCTTTCAAATGATTATTTTTCTGATGTAATATGTAATATGTAATCTGTAATACATAATGCATATGAAATTTTAAAAATATATAAAAGAGTTTTTTATAACATATATTTTTATATTATTAAATGAAAAAGGTCAGCAAAAATGGCCATTGTTGTCTTTGCAATCTTAAAAATAATGATAATTACAGTAGTTGATAAAACGTTTAAATTGCGATTCGTGTAAATCAGTGCCGGTAATAATCAATTCATTTGCACTCAAACGAGCTGAAAAGGCAAACTATCTTAACGGACAGAGCCACTGTCTTCGTGAATTTAAATTTTGAAATTGCAGTATTTTCTTGACCATGGCAACCACTGTCAATATTGTCAATATCCATGTTCAATTTCAGCTAGTTGGGATCATTTAGAGTAACAACTAAAGAAACAATATTTGTTTCTCTTGATGTTGATAGGTTACAATTACGACAAGTTATAATTATGATAACAGAGGCAATAAGACTCTGCGATTGACACTATTCAAAATAATCATTTTGGTTGAATTGAAAATGCCTTTTTGATGTTTGATGATCACTTACGATTTCAAAAAAGGCTGGGCTAATAAGTGAATCTCTAATGAGTAATAAAGAATCGAGTAGTCATAGCAGCATAATGAGTTGAGTTATCCATCACCCTTGATTTTGACACCTGAAATTTGCAATACAAATACAATTCATCTGCACTTTCTCGAAATGATTTTCATTGCGAATGATATTAAGTGCAGGGCCGGTAGCGGTTTTATGGATAAATAATAGTGACTTTAGTGACTAAAATAATGAAAATAGTGTCCAAATAGTAACTACAACGTCATTTTCAAATTAACGTTTTTTTTTTTAATTTGTTGCATAAGTACACCGTGTTTAATATATTCTCATACACTTTTTCCTCGCATTGGTGTCGTGCAACTACTCAACATGCTTCACGTATGTGTTGGTTTAGTTCTGCACTATGTTTATGCAAACGCTTTAGGGTTATGTCCGATTGTTTTCATTCGGTATTTATCTTTTACCAGCGATGAAGGAGTTTCGTGCTGTGATGATAAAAAAAGTTTTTGAAAGGTGAGCGCCCGGGCGCTATTTTCAGAAATTTGAAAAACCTCGGAGTAAAGTGGGATTTCGTGTACCAAACCGGGCTATTTCGGGTACCGTGACACCTGCTCGTTGGATGACCGGAAGAGATCCGGTCGTACTCGTACGGTGCGGACTGCACGAGTTGTTAAAGTGGTCAGGGAACGGATGAGACGAAAATCACAGCGCTCTGTACGTAAAATGGCCGCAGATCTGAATGTTTCGAGATGCACAATATACTGCAAAATGATCTCGGATTCCAAGCTTTCAAGAAACGTAAGGTTCACGGAGTTTCGGAACCTTCCAAGCAGAAACGACTCGAAAGAGCAAGTCGGCTTTTGTCGCGGCACGGTGGGGAAGAGTTTATCTTTTCCGACGAAAAGTTATTCGTCTTGCAACAATCCCACAATTTCCAGAACGACAGATTATGGGCTCTCTCTTTGAAAACTGTTCCAGAGAGTGATAGGAGTATTCCACGGTTTCAAAGTGCTGCGTCAGTGATGGTTTGGGGAGGAATTTGCATCGAAAAAAGGCGTTAAAGTGAATGCCGTATATTATAAAACGGAAGTTTTGGAGACAGTTGTCAAGCCATATGTACAAGAGGTGTTTGGAGATGATCACTATGTGTTTCAGCAGGGCGGAGCGCCATCGCATACTGCAAATCTCGTTCAGGGCTGGTGCCGATAAAATTTGACCGACTTATTGGACAAGAATGAATGGCCTCCCAGTTCACCAGATCTGAATCCCTTGGATTATTTCGTATGGCCACACATGCTGGCGAAGGTAAATGGCCACAGGGCGTCTAGTATAAACCAATTCAAAACCGTAATCAATCGGATTTGGGACGCAATGCCGATGGAAGTCATGCGTGGCGCCTGTGACGGTTTCGAAAAACGTCTGGAGCTGGTCAGGAATGTTAAAGGCGGTGTTATTCCAAAACGTATGCTGTAGTTCATCAGTATTATATTGCAATATAATGGGTAAAGTTATCAAAAAATCTGGATTATCGATTTGAAATAAATAGAGTTTTATTTTTTTATGAAAATATATTGGACATGGTGTACTTTATTGCAAGTCCTGCACTGGTGCTAGCTTCCCATAACATGAAATCTCATCATATCACATACACTCTTAAAAATAATGAATATTACGAGTGATGTAATCCTTGTTTCACATATTCACTTTGTGACTGAAAGATAAATATGAAATAATAAATACTGTCACACTCAATGTCGCGTTCCGGTTACTACATTTATAACAGCTTCTAGTAATCTCAAATCTAAGTCCGTAGCGCGTTAAAAAAATAGCCAAAAGACTGAATACTAGGATTTGATCGCCTTAACTTCCCTAGCAGCACACTTGTTACAAATCGGTTGAGTTTACTTTACTATGACTCAAGTATAACAATGAAGTTGGTACAATATATTATTACGTTTTGTTAAGGTTTACATGATCGGTGTCTTTAATGCTAGAACAACATCAGACATATGGTTACCTTCTAGAAGATTGGTTTTAAAAACAAGGACATGATACAACATGAGGAGCAAAAGGTGCGGGTGTACTTCAAGCTGACTCGAGAGAACTACTTCTCATTTAGAGGTTCATTCTATAAACAACAGAATGAGGGTTTTCCATGGGATCTCCTTTTAGATCCCATGGAAAACCCTCATTCTCCATTCCTCTGTGAACTGTTTATGGTGAATCTAGAAACAATCCTAAGAACGAAATGAATACTTCAACTCATTGGTAAAGATACTTCGATGACATTTTCGCCGTAGTGAAACAAGAGGATCTCCCCTTAATTTTTTAAGAAATCAACAATATCCACAAAAACATTAAGTTCACTCATGAAATAGAAAAGGATGGTAAACTTGCATTCCTCGACCTTCTAGTAATGAGAGTATCATTGTCGTCATAGCCTTTAGAGTTTGAAATCTTCAGAAAACCCACAAGCACCCAAAGAGTCATCCCTTACACTTCAAAGCATTTTTTCAGCACAAAATGGTCTGAGGTTTTCAAAAACTAGTCTACGTGGTTTATTAATAGATTTTACAAAAAAAAAAAGATTTTCTAATTTGGCTAGATTCAGTACCACAAACGTCTGATTAAGCTTATCGACTAGTTCAATTATTGGTGCAATGAGAAGTACACCAACAAAGGCACTAGATGCATTGCTTTTCATAGTACCATTGCATCAATACATACAATTTGAAGCTGAAATGAGGGGCTCTAAGGACCAGAAGGTTTGTGAACCTTTTTAAAGGTGATCAAATAGGACATCTCAGCATTCCAAAAATTCTTAAATTTAATCCTTTAGTTATGAACAACGAATATTGGACAGAGAAAAAATACAACTCTGACTATTCGTATCAAGTTATTGATCCTTGATGTGATTCGTGGGAAAGAGGTGGTCCAAACCTCCATCAAGGATCGATTGTGTTCTATACAGATGGTTCAAAAATGAACAATAAAGTGGGAGCAGGTGTAACTGGCCCAGGGATTAACATATCAATTTCAATGGGTAAGTGACCAACTATTTTCCAAGCTGAAATTCAAGCTGGAAATTTCTGTTATATGCTTACGCAGAAACTAAGGATATTCAAGCATTCAGCATTATGTCTGACTGTCAAGCAGCTGTAAATGCGTTAAAGTCAGTAACATGCAATTCCAAGCATGTTTGGGAAAAATTGTCTTGTAGTAATCAAGTCAATTTGTACTGGGTTCCTGGCCATTGTGGAATTGATGAAAACAAGAAAGCTGATAAACTAGCAAGACTCGGATCGTCATCAGTTCGTAGGACCCTTCCCAAGTAACAATTTTAGTTTTATTCCAGCCGTATAGCACTTCTCCCGGTTTTGTTGATAACACTACATTCAGATAACCAACACATCCTCTATGCATCATTAAAGCCGGAATGTGTACAAAGTGGCCCACTCTATAGACGGCTGTGAAAACAAGTCAATAAAATCTTTAAAAGACCACAAAGATTTTGAAAATGTTCTAGTGAGAGATGTTATGACCACTTCAGAACTTTCATAAAACCTATTGACTGGCATCAAAACCAAGATAGGGCCAAATGGCCCCAGCTGTCAAACTGTACTGTGTTGGTTTTTGTTGTTCCGCTTCGTTCGATTCTCTGCTCTTCTGATTCACTCAACAGTAAATAATATCTAAGATGAAAGTCCTAGTGTTACGGGAAATTTTGTTTTTTAGAAAAATATCCAAAACTAGCTGAACCCGGTGCGAGCCTTGCAACGCATGCGACTAAATGAATGAAAAATAAATAGAATTGGCGCGTTTATGGTTTTTGTTCTGAATGAATCTGGTTAAAATATTTATTATTAATTTAACCCTTGGACCCGTAGTTTCTACTGGTTTTGCTTTCTGCGTAGAAGCATTTCAAAGACAAACGAAGCCGTATCCTGTCAGTTTGTACGTAATTTTCTCTTGCAATTCTTGACTATAAAGGGGTTCAAACTGCTATCAGAATATACTTCTTACCCGAGAAATACACATTTTGTTTTTTAGTTGCATGGATAATACACATGTTTGGTTCAAATGCCTATTTCATTGGTTTTAGAGCCCTCCTTCACCCTTTCCAGAGGGACGGCGTCTTGAACCACCTAAGAAAAAAATCTTGCCCAAAAACCCCCACATGCCAAAGTTGGTCCCATTTGAAGAACTCCAATTCCAAGAACTCGAGCTTTGCAGAAATTTGTGTTTCATTTGTATGGAAGTCCTCCCCTTCCAGGCGGGGAAGGAGCTTCGAACCATCAGAGGAAACTTCTCTGGCCTCAACAACCCCTTCATATAAGTTTTCATAATAGTAGGTATGATTCTCATGTTTGGTTGACATTTGTGTCTAATTTTCATGATAGCCCACCCCTTCCAGAGAGGAGAGGAATCTCAAACCTCCATAGAAACATTTCTTGGTTCCGAAAACCCCCACATCCAAAATTTGTGTCCACTTGTTTGATTAGTTCTCGAGTTATGCAGGAATTCGTGTTTCATTGGTGTGAGAGCACCCCTTCCAGATGCGGGAGGGGTCTCGAACCATCATAAGAACGTTTCTCGACTCCAAAAATCCCTGCATAAAAATAGTCATACCTGTTGGGATAATTCTCATGTTTGGCTCAAATTCGTGGTTCATTTGTATGAGAGCCCCTTCTTTCAAAGAGGAGGGGGGTCTCAAACCACTGTATAAACATTTCTTGTCTACAAAACCTCCACATGCCATATTTGGTTCCATTTGTTTGATTAGTTCTTGAGTTATGCAGAAAATAGTTTTTCATTTGCATGGGAGCCCCCCTTTCTAACGGCAGGAGGGGTGTCGAACTCTAATAAGATCCTTTCCTGGACCCAAAAACCCCTGCATACAAATTTGCATAGCGGTAGGGATAGTTCTCATGTTTGGTTTAAATATGTGTTTCGTATGTATGGTAGCCCTCCTTTTCAGAGTGAGAAGAGGTCTCAAATTACCATAAAAACATTTGTTGCCTTCATAAACTCCATACCAATTTTGGTTCCATTTGCTTGATTAGTTCTCGAGTTATGCAGGAATTTGTTTTTCATTTGCATGGGATCCCACCCTTTCTAGAGGCGGGAGGGCTCTCGAACTATCATAAGATGCTTTCACGGACCAAAAAACCACTGAATACAAATTTGCAAACAGTAGGTATAGTTCTCATGTGTGGTTGAAATTTGTGTTTCATTTGTATGAGAGCCCCCCTTTTTAGGAGGGGCTGTGAACCACCATAAAAACATTTCATGCCTTAAAAAACTCGTCCATTCCAAATTTTGTTCCATTTGCTTGATTAATTCTCGAGTTATGCAGAAATTTGGGTTCCATTTGTTTGAGAGCCCCCACCCCCCTTCCTCTTCATATGACGAAAGAGTCTCAAATCACCATAGAAACATTTCCCTCCTTCAAAAACTTCCACATGCGAAATTTGGTTCCATTTCTCTTATTAGTTCTCGAGTTATGCAAGGATTTGCGTTTCATGTGAATAGGTTCCCCCTCCTTTCAGAAAGGAGAGGGGTCTCAAATCAACATAGAACAATTTTTTGTCTTCAAAAACCACCACATACTAAATCTGGTTCCATTTGCTTGATTAGTTCTCGAGTCATGCAGAATAGTGTATTTCATTTGTATCGGAGCCCTCCCCCTCCCCCCTCTACGATGGAAAGGGGTCTCAAACCAACATAGAAACATTTGTGTTTTATTTGTATGGGAGCCCCTCCTTTTATGACGGGGAGGGTTCTCAAGCTACCATAAAAACTTTTTTTGTCTTCAAAAACTCACACATGCTAAATTTGGTTTCTTTTGCTTGATTAGTTCTCGAGTTGTGTAGAAATTTGTGTTTCATTTGTATGAGAGCCCCCCTTTCCAGTGAAAGCAGGGGTCTCAAACCATAATAAGAAACTTCTCCGGCCCCAAAAATCCCTGCATACAAAATTTCACGCCGATCGATCCTTCCGTTTGCAAGTTAAATCGTGACAAAGGAAACCCCAACTCATTTTTATTTATATAGATAAATTGAGTTTTATGTAGCGGCCGCGCAAATGCGCATTTAATTTTATGGTGAATATTGGCACGATAAAAGCTGAATATTAATGCGCCTTGGAAATTATGCGAGTTTGCAACAACGAAAACCATTGAAACAAAAAAAAATTCCGATAAATTAATCATGAAAAAAAAATTTATGGAATTTAATCAGGTTATCTAAAAGAATGCTGAAGTTGGTCACCAATCTACGGTTCATTTGCATTTCATTTTATATTTGGTGTACTTATTTTTCCACATTTCAATGACTTCTGGTATTTCAATATGCCGATTAAAAGAAATCACAGTTTTTCCAAAAGCCAATTTATCTTCGTTATGGCTACTTCCCGCAATGCCAATTAGCCGTTTAATGCATTCACTGGAGGGAAAATGGTATCAAAAGGCTTTTTCAACTGACCATAATAAGATAATATGAATGAGTCCTAAAACGGCCTTTCAAGACAGCATTTTACTTGTTCATAAAGTCAAAATAAAACCTTTGATAGGAGTACAAGGAATTTTAGAAGACCAGGTTTCAAGATCGTTGTGTAGGTTCTCATAAACTTGACTAAAAGTTGAAACCTATTGGCACGTCTTGGTACAATAATAAAGTCAGATTAATTTCCAGTGGCGTTGATAAAACTTTAATAAAACTTAATAAAGTGGATGGTTTTGGCAATGTTACTTGGGTTATGTGCTTCTTCTTTTAGAATGCAGATGAATGCCTTGGAATGCTTAAAAGTGGAGGCAAACTGGAACAATACTTTCATAGCTAGAAAATTTAAAGCGGTTCATCACTCCAAACATTTCAATGACTTGCTAATTACTTGATCTTACCATAAAAGATTTTAACTTATGTACAGGCCTTATAACTAGTCAATGTCCGAGCCGATGTCACTTGATAGCAACACTTTGAGCAATAGTGCTGACAATATTTAAAGCGAAAAATTGGGGATATAGGGTAGGGAACGGCTTAAGCACCCCAAGACCCTATTCCAAGCACGGGGTAAAAGTTAACCTACAACGCTCATTTTTTGCAGTAAGGTGCTCCATGTAGTGAAGCTCCATACTGCAAAAATTAAACTTTGTAGGTTAACGT